>CAJHQP010000045.1:367480-384901 GCA_905132765.1 Moricandia arvensis
GCCTCTCATCGCCCACACAGTTCTAAGCCCCCCCCGTAAGACTTCTCATCACAACAGGGAGCTTATCATCGCCCCAAAAGGCCTCTCATCGCCTCACAGAGTCTCTCATCACCACAAATTGCTGTCTCATCGCCACAAAAGGACTCTCATCGCCGCACAAGAGTTATGATCGCATTACTTGAGCTGTCATCGCCACATAGTTTTTCCCTCGCCTTCACATCGCCACACAACTCCTCTCAGGCTCAGTGAGGTTCTTTGAATCTCAATCGAAATGTCTTTTGGAGTTTTCATTGAGATTTTATGATAAAAAAACAATGTAGACTTGTTTTCTAGTAAAAGTTTGAATCGATCATCGTAGATTATGATGGTGAACTTAATTCCACTGTCTTTTCAGTTAAATGATTGGTTTCCATCATTCCATAGGATCGACGATTTCACCGTAGGTAATCGTAAAAAATGTTTGTCAGAAAATGGCTCAAGAGGCCTAAAACGCGATGAAATCCCACTTATGATTCAAAACGAGGATGTGAGATAAATACAATACCGGTTTGTTCAATTCGGAAAATAATAAATAGAATACAAGATAAATGAAAAACTTCCAAGATAAACATGACGATCGAGAACATAAGGAAAATTTCTGCAAAGAGATAAACTCTAATCCGTGGTAGAATATGAAAGATGGCCAACCTTGGAGCATATATAAGGAAAGCGAAGGCGAAGAGCACAAGGGACAGAAAAAAGAGCCAGAAACCTTAGCACTTAGAGAAATTTAGGCAGCTTTTGTTTTTGTTATTGAGCTGCGACTCAACTAAGTTTTAAGGTCTTAGGTAGTTAGAAGAACTAGAGAACACGCTGACAGCTCCTGCACGAGGCCTTTTCACCTGTTGTAACGCTCATACGCATATTGGAAATAAGATCATCACTATCTTTGCTCTCATATTTGTACTAATTCTTTTGTTTCACTCAATTTTTGATATCTTGTTGTTGACTTACAGTGAATCCAGATCCTCAGGAAATGTCGAGAATCTTGGCTTTCCTCCATTTATGAAAATCGACAGTGCAGATTTCGGTTCCCACAGTTTGGCACTAGAAGAAGGGGGGGGTGGAATCTATCTTACTCGCAGTCGCAAGAACACTCGATCAAACATGACTGAAACTTCGGAGAAAAACCGAACAGCTCCTGTTGACAACCTCAATAACACGGTTATTGTCGAAACAACTCCAGCATCAAACGCTGATGCCCACGCCGCGGCGCTCGATGAAAACAAATCCTGGTTACGACTCTCATAAGGAAATCAGATAAACATGATAAGCTCATGAGGTTTCTGTCTAAACATGTTGAAACCTTAACAGAGAACTAGGTCATTCTTCACATGCAGAACTTTTAGGGTCCGTAGCTGAAAAAGTGTCGACTTCATTACTCCATGAGATGCACCCGCTAAGTCACAGAGAAGCCCGTCGGATCAAAACACCGATGAGGTAACTCCCGTTATAATGCGGAAAAACATGGAAAATCCTCAACCTCTCGATTCCAGAGTGGAAGGACACGAATTCGAACGTGTTAACTTGGAAACCAGTCACCAATCGGATTCATCAGAGGAAGACGTTGACGTACATCGTAGGAGAACAAGAAGCCAAACGACTAGGAAAATTCCACCATTCGACATACCCTTGACAGAAGAAGAAGAAAACGTCTTGTGGGTAGAACAAGAAAAACATACTGAAAAACAAGAACAGTTCACTCGCAGAAAACACTAACAAGCTCGGAAAACTGCTGGCGATGAACTTGATGATTTACCCAATCTCCGCGACTATATAGCAAAAACATCCGTAGAGATAAATGTGGAGAAATTGCAAAATCACCACGCTACCAGTGCTCCACCTGATATCGACAAACTTCTCGAAGAATCCCAGAAAACGCCATACACCTCCCATATCACAAAAAAGAATATCTCAGATTCTAGGAAGATTAAGATCCCTATGTACAATGGCACCAGCGACTTTAAAGAAAATCTGTAATCTTTTCAGATCGCGATGGGAAGGGCCAAACTCAGGGAGCGCGAAAGAGATGCAGGCTATTGTCTCCTCTTTTTCGAAATTCCCCAGGGAGCAGCACTCGACTGGTTTTCTCACTTGAAGCAGATTCCATCTTGAATCTTCCGCCAATTATCCTTGGAATTTCTCAGACAATAATAAATGTTCATAGATAGGGAAACTTACGATATTGACCTTTGGAGTCTTGTTCAAAAACAAGACGAATCTCTTCGAAACTTCATGAGCAGACTCAAGATCGTCATGTCAAGGATAAACGAAATCAGCAAAAAAAAAGTAGCGATAGACTCTCTAAGAAAATCACTTTTGTACAAGTCAAAATTTAGAAGATGGGGTTTGCTTGAAAAACCACGCACGATCCAAGATGCTCTCCACAAAGCCACATACTTCGTTATCAACGAAGAGGCAATGCAGACCCGATCCTAGAAACATAAATGTTGGGGTCAAAATCGGTTACGACAGAATCAACGTCAGAAACATACCGTGAAATGCGTCCTTTGTGAAAAAGAGATAATATCTCGGGAAAAGGGGAACGGAAAAAATAAAAGTCAAATCTCGGCTGACCACGAAGGAATGATCTTCATAAGTGAGCCATCAAGAAGAGTTTATCATAAGACCTTGGGTCAACGTATCCACGAACGGCAACACGACGAAACAGCCAGAAGACTCGATCATCCAACTACCCGGACGAATAAGTTGGACAAGCAAGACGTCCAACTCGTTAAACAGACAAATCTAACCACAAGAACTGACCAACTCGCCCATCCGGCGGGATAAGCGACAAGGTCGCAATAGACGCACTTTGAAAAGCGCTTTAGTTCAAGTCGAAGTTCAGGAAGTGAATAACATTGGAAAAGCCGCGTACAATCTAGGACGCGCTTCACAAAGCCACATATTACATAATCATCGAAGAAGAGACGAAGGTCTTGTCCCAGAAATAAAAGCCAACGAAGAGTGCGTCAAAGGATCCGGGGTCGGATTAGAAATTAAAGAAGAAAAAACCTCGTGACGATAAGAGCGTCCATCGCGGACACAAGGAAATGCATGGAGCACATAGCCATGCTATTAAATCCGGATCAGAGCAAGGACGGACGACGGGTAACACATGGACCCGAAATCCAAATTACGACGAAAACGCCTTCTGCGACTTTTACCAAACCCGCAGACACTCGACCATTAACTGCAAAGTTCTTGGTGCGAGGTTGGCAGTAAAGCTGCTCTCCGGAGAACTCGCCGGAGTCTCCAGTGTGAATGATCTCACCCACGATTCGGACCGCCCTCTGAAAAATGACAGGACTCCACAAACGGAAAACCTCTCCCAAGGGTACCAATTGGGGAAAAAGCGCGGAAGAAGGCAGGATGAGAAGGGCAACGACAGAAACCGTCACAGGGTAAACATGATCATCGGCGGATCGCAATATTGCGGCGATACAGTCTCGGCCATCAAAGCTTATCAGCGCAAGACCGAGACAAGCGCAAATTCGCCAATCTGGCCCACAACCAATGACACTCAGAAAGGAGCAATCACTTTCGATTAAGAAGAGGCCAGAGGGATCGATCAGCCACATTGCGATCCATTCGTAATTGATCTCGTGATAAGAGATTTCGAGGTCGCTAGGATTCGCATCGACACATGAAGCACGGTTAACATCATCTTTCGCGACACTCTCAAAAGGATGAACATTGAGTTAAACAAAGTTGAACCATCACCTAAGCCGCTAAGCGGTTTATCTAGCACGACGTCAATGACCCTCGGGTCAATTAAATTACCCGTTGCGGAAAAAGAAGTCACCAAGATCGTCAATTTTTCGGTCGTCGACCACCCGGTCATCTACAACGTCATCATGGGCACGCCTTGGCTAAACGCCATGAAGGCAGTCTCGTCGATTTATCACTTAGGCATTAAGTTCCCAAGTCAAAACGGGATTGCCGTGATTTGGGGCTGCCAGAAGCAGTCGAGACGCTGCTTCCTGGCCGAGCACAAGCTAAGACAAATCACGAACACCGTGATGGCAAAGACCAAAGGCCCGCAGATAGCACAATCATCAGCGGAAAATACTTCGGACAAATACGACCCAGAACCGTTGGCTCAAGCAACGGCCAGTGAAGTGCCAGTTCCAGAGCCCGACGCGTCAAGCCCACCGAACAAACAAGTCCAACGGAAGACGTCGACCCAGAAACTGACGCAGTCGACACAAACACAACGGCCGAGTAAACAGACTCGCCCAAACAAGCAAAACTACGAGATGTAGGCAGCTCGTAAAACGACGAGTTCAGCTATCCCCCTCTCTAAAAAGGGGGGGGAGTGGGTACATATACGAATATTTTTATATTCCCACATTTATAAATAAGAATTTTACATTATACTTGAAATTTTTAAAACGTTTTCGGCAATAAAGACATCTTTACAATTTCTATCATCTCGCAAAGAAACGTTATTTTATACATCCATATATGAGATTATCGCACCATCCCAGAAAACTGAAACTCGCAAAAAATCGTTAGCCTCTAAACGGATCAACTCCACACTATCTTATCTCGGTCGAATCATCAATTGCGATTCTCAACCGAAGCACGACACCCTTGTCCCATATGCTCAAAGCATTACTTACGCAAATTAGGGTTTTGAAACAATAGGTGAGACGTCGTCTGAATTTTTGAGAAAACACTCCTAGTCCACTCGCGACTATAAAACACTCGGCAATTTTCCCCGCCGAGCACTCTAGCTGTCTTAAACGAATGCACCCAGGTCCATCCTAAGGACAGATCCTCTCACATCCGACTGGGATAAATAGCGCGCTAAAAGAAATCAAAAATTTTGGCAGCACTTTCGTGAGACTTAAAAGTTGTCCCTGAAGAGATGCTCGACTCCGACCAGACAAGTCGTATAAGCCAAGAACCTATCGCGGACTTTAAATCAGAACGGATTCAGGTTAAAATCGAAACAGGCAAAACAAAAGCCGATTAGTCATCGCAAAGCCTTAAACCGAAAGTAAACCTAGGTGTTGCCCTAAACCCAGTACACTTGTCTTTAACGTCTCAAGGCATGATATCAAAAAGATATGAGATCCTAAACGCATGTCTCTTCATCTGTATCTAAACGTTCTCGAAACTTCGAAAAACTCCTCGAACATCTCGGACAAACAACGGGAGGAAGTCGAGATGATATCTCGGGTTTTCTTTCTACACTAAACGAATTCCAAACATCTTTTTAAACACCCACTTATCATAAAAAGAATTTTTTGAATGATAGCTAATAAAAGGTAGTGATTCAAGGCCACACTCGGCCAGTCCCGCTAAACACGACCATAGTCGGCCGACGAAGAACGAAACAGAAACATGCAATAATACAGGAGAACGCATTCCCGAATAAGTCATGACCTCGCGATTACTCGTCAAAAAAATATCACCTGGTCATCGATCTACCAAGCGAATAGTCATTGATGTCCAGAGGAGCCGTCGGCAGGTTAACCTCACCCCTCTCATCAGCAGCCCCACCTCGGCCTTCACCGTATAGGGGGAAACAGAAATGGGGTCCCACTTTTCCCAAATCCTCTCCTCGATCTGAGGAATCACAAAGTCCCTAATCCTCTCGTTCATGCGCCCAGTCTGCCTGGCATATTCGGCACCAAACGAATAATTAAGGGCATGCGTGACGAATAGTCTGCCCACAGCGCCACGACACTCGTGATAATCCTAACGTCTTTATAACCCTTCGTAAGCTCCTCGAATTCATACGAGAACTTTTCGTGACAGGTCTTCATCACTTCAGCCATTTTTCTCTTCCCTCGCCTATATGCGCGACGAACCTCCGTCGCGACCGACTCCTTCTCACGACGACGAGAAATTTCCAACTCATCTCTTAGACGAGCAATCTCATTGTTAGCTGTCTCATCCCTGAACTGAGCCATGTGTGCCTCATGGCAGCTCACATCAAGTGCTTGGTTCATCTTAAGGAGACCTGTGAAGTATCTCAAAGTCAAGAAAAAGCTCGTCCTCGAAATAGAATAATAACGCTGAAAAAGTTATCTCGTTGACCATCCTCGACGCCTGGGTAAACTTTGGGGTCTCGGTGGACCCACCTATGCCCGGTGGAAAGTCAAAACCAAGCAACTCATCAAGATCTTCCCGTTCACCAGTACTCCTGCCTACTTGAGTATTTAAATAGTGTCTGAGTATGTTGTTGGGAGAGCACCGCTCGTCAGACGCTTCGTCCTCGACAACGACGTGTTTGTCCTTGTGAGTCTTCGATCTTTCCTTTCTCGTGCGAACCTCGCACGGAACGAATCCATCCATGGTCACCTCCGACCCTTTCTCTACCGGCAGATCTGGCTGGTACCGAGAACGGTGCAGAGAAACAGCACGACAAACCCTTTTCAGGTTAAAATTTTCCCACAGGCGACCACGAAGCAAGTCTTGGATGGTATTCATACCTTCCGGACTCGGAGGGAAAAGATTAGTCTCTAAAAATAAAATATAAACAAAATCTATTAGAGATTGAACTTCACCAAAACTAAAAAAAAAGAGGGGGCAACACTTGATCAAGGATACCTTCCGACCCCATTTAGTCCTAAAGATGGAGATGCCATTTGCTTCTACAGAAGTGATGCCTCTGGATGGCAACAAGCCCATTCGGACAGCTCCTTCTGGGACAACCCTCCACGGGGTTGGCATGAAACTAAGGAAGGGCCCACATACCAGGTCTGGAAAGTTTTACTTCTCCCCTGGCCGCCCAGCATGCCTCGGCTTCCTCCGGATCACCCGACTGAGCCAATAATTCCACCTTTGGCCAGCATTGTTTTATTGCGAGCTAGAACCATCAGGGACAGAATGGTCATGACGAAACCTTTAGGAAACCTTTCTTCTTGGAGACATAACTTTTTTTTACCAAAGGAAGGAAAGAGAGGAGAAAATCTTTTGATCCTTGAAATTTTTTTTATGGAAATAGGCAAGTGAAGAATTTGAAAACCGACTCCACATACTTATAGAAGAAAGGATTCACTATTTCACCTCCAGGCTTTCGGACGTCAGATTCCGCCTAATATATCCAATATGCCCGAAAAACGTTCGCAAGAACATCACTGTTTTGACAAGCTTGGGGGCTAACTGTTGGGGTCAAAATTGGTTACGACAGAATCAACGTCAAAAACGTACCGGGAAATGCGCCCCTTGTGAAAAAGAGATAATATCTCAGAAAAAGGGGAATGGCAAAAATCAAAGTCAAATCTCGGCTGAGCACAAAGGAATGGTCGGCATAAGTGAGCCATCAAGAAGAGTTTGTCTTAAGACCTCTGGTCAACGTATCTCCGAACAGCAACACGACGAAACGACTAGAATACTCGATCATCCAACTCCCCGGACGAAGAAGTTGTCGGAGCAAGACGTCCAACTCGTCAAACTGACAAATCAAACCACTAGATCCGACCAACTCGCCAAACAGGCGAGTTGGGCAATGCAGACCGACCAAATCCCCCGTTTCGCGAGTTGGAAAGTGTGGGCTGACCAAGTATCCCGTGTGGAGAGTTGGACATCGTGGGCCGACCAACTCGCCCATTCGGCGAGTTGGGTCGATCAAGACAACCAACTCACCGAATGGGGGAGTTGGGTCGATCAAGAAAACAAACTCGCGCATTCGGCGAGTTGGACAAGCCCAACTGGCAGAACGGGCGAGATGGGTCGATCAAAACAATCAACTTGCCCACTCGGCGAGTTGGGTCGATCAAGACAACCAACTCGCCCATTTGGCGAGTAGAACAGGCCCAACTCGCCAAACGGGCGAGTTAGGTAGCACAAGAAATCCAACTCGCCCATTCGGCGAGTTGGATAAATCAATCCATTTTCACCTCGTCCTCGTAACTCCCTCTTTTGAAACTTGATTGAACTTATCATTGTTTCGTCTCGATCGAGACCGACTTTGGAACTTTACTGAAAGAACTTGTTTTTTTGTCAAAGGATCGGGTCGATTGTGTAAGAAGATAATGGTTAACTAAACACCTAGAGTCGCATGCCTCATACAAAAGATCCTAACTCTCGAACGACGTCGTCTTAGCAGTGCTCTTTTGATAAATCGTAAAAACGCTTAAGTCAAAAAACGGCCCGAGAAGGTCTAGAACTTGGCTAAAGGCCCACTTGCGATTTTATCCAAAATGGAGCCCAATCTTTATGATGGTTTATCTTTTATATCTCAGGAAGGGATAAATGTTAAGGTCAGAAGATAAATGTCAAGATCAGAGGATAAATGTTAAGTTTCCAAAGATAATCATGAAGATCGAGGAAAAAAAGGAATATTTATGCGAAGCAATAAATTCGACCAAGGGAAGAAGGGAAAAGAGCAAACCTCCTCTAGAGGATTATCTAAGGACTTCGAGGGTGACGATGAAAGGACAGGCGAAAATCTCTACTCAGAGCAAACATAGCACTTAGGGCAATTAGGAATATTTCCGTTTTACGGTTATCGAGCTGCGACTCAACTAGGTTGCTCAAGTCCTACAAGGTTAGAACTAGGAACTCGCCGACGGCTCTTTCCGCTAAGGCTTTTCCCGTGGTAATGCTCAAACAACAGATTCGGAATAAGATGCTCGTTTTTTCCTTTCTGTCTTTACTTATTCATCGTTACATTGTTATTCTTACTGTTTGGTTGCTTGACTTTTTTGGCTTAGCAGAAATCCGGGACCTCTAGGAAAGCTAGGTTTACCTTGCCTTCCTAAATCAAATCGCCAGTGCGAATTTCGGTTCCCACAATAAACCTCTGAAAGCATACACAAAAGACGCTGTATCATAATCAAAGAAAAAAAAGAAGACCACTCATTACGACCAGTATGTCCATCATGAGGGAGAAATTGTTCAAGGAGCGCATAACAACGCCATCAAGTCAACATCGGAACGAGGGAGAATGTCAGGAATCACGTGGACCAGAAATATATCTTATGATGAGAATACCTTTTGCGAGTTTCACCAGACTAAAGGTCCCTCCACCTGAATTATAAATTTCTTAGGGCAAGGCTAACGACAAAATTACTCGCAAGCTAAATCTCAGATGTAACCAGCGTAAAAATCTCAGTCGAGATACTGACCATCCAGAAAAACCAAACAACACCGGCGGAGAACACAGCACAAGGAAATCGGGCCGGAGATACTGCAAAGCAAAGGAAGAAGACCAAATGACAGAGGGAGCGACAACAATCGTCGCAGAGTTAACATGGTAATCGGAGCCATGATACCGTATAATCGATAAAAGTTTACCAGCGGAAAGCCGACTCAAGCACAACTGGTGTCCGCCTCCTAATCTCCGAAAGATATGATCACTCTTGAGGAACACTAAACCATCGGAATCGACAAACCTCACTGCAAGCCGCTTGTCATCGAGCTAATCATCAGAGATCTTAAGGTCGCCAGAATTCTCGCCATTGTATCAATTGACCCTCCCTCCTTTTTTGCATGCAAAAATTGGAACAAAGATTTAGTAATCTTATTAGACTCACATGGAGAGTTGGATATCTTACTATTGCATTCAAGTTCTAGTACACTGTATCACACACCCTTAGCATATATACATGAGAATTTTATTGCCTGAAACCCTAATTAAGTGGGAACCAAAGTTTGCACTATCGATTTTGTTAATTGGAGGAAAGCAAAACTCTCTACTTTACCTGATGATCTGGATTTCTGTAAGTCAACGACAAGCGATCAAATAGTGAACACAAAGAAAATAAGTAATACGAAATTTGAGAACAAAGAGAGCGATGATCTTAATTCAAATCTCCGAATGAGCGTTACAACAGGTGAAATAGCCTCGTCCGCAATAGCTGTCAGCATGTTCTTTAGTTTAAACCACATAAGACCTTAAAACCTAGTTGAATCGCAGCTCAATAACAAAAACAAAAAATTGCCTAAATTTTTTTAAGTGATAAATTTTCTATGCATCCCTTCTCTTTCTTTGCACCTCACCTTCGTTCTCTGTATATATGCCTCCAAGGTCAGCCTTGTTTCCTTTTCTGACCCAAATCCAGGTTTATCTCTTTGCGGAAATTTTCCTTATCTTCTCGATTTCCATGTTTATCTTGTAAGTTGCATTTATTTTATTTATCAATTTCTCTTTATCCAAATCGAGTAAACTGTCATTACACTTGGGCATATTCTCGTTTCAAATCATAAGTGGGTTGTTATCGTGTTTAGACCTTTTGGGGCAATTTTACTACTTAAATGTTTTTACAATTATCTCTGGAGAAATCTTTGATCCTTTGGCCTGATGGAAATCAATCCATTTAGTCAAGAATACAGTAGTGTTAATCTAACCAGGATTGTTTTTGAAGATTGATTCGGAATTTTACAAGAAAATAAGTTTTTACTTGTTTTATCGTAAAATCTCATGGAAACTCCAATTGAGAGGAAACAAAATGCATTTCAATAGAGATTCAAACGAGAACACAGTGAACACCTTGCTGATTCTCAGAAGAGTTGTGTGCCGACATGTATGAGGGGAAGCAATTCTGTGGCGACGAGGAATGTTGTGTGGTGATGAGGATGACGAGTGGGACGACGAGAAGAGTGGTTTAGTGACGAGGATCTGTTGTGTGGAAATGAGAGCCTCTATGTGGCAATGCAAGCTTCTTTTTTGTGATGGGAGCCTCTGCGTGGCGATGGGTAGTGTTCTGTGGCGACAAGGAGCTGTTGTGTGGAAATGGGGGGTTCTGTGGCGACGAGGAGGGTTCTGTGGCGATGAGGAGAGTTGTGTGGCGACGAAGAGTGTTTTGTGGCAAAGAGGTGCTGCTATATGGTGATGGGGAGTGTCCTCTGCCAATGAGGAGTGTTATGTGGCGATGAGGAGTGTATGTGGCGATGAGGAATGTTGTGTGGCAACGAGGAGCTGTTGTGTGGCGATGGGGAGCTGTGTGTGGTGATGAGGCGTGTGTGTGATGATGAGGAATGTGTGTGGACTGATGGGAAAGCTTGAGTGTGGTTATGGGAGTGATTAAAAGGAGTGGTAATTCCCTTCTCGTATTCTCATTCTCTCCGTAGATCGCTTCGTGGACTTTAGGAATTATCTCGTTTATTTACGTAAGCTTTTTCACAAAGATTTCGCAAGAACTATTCAATTGAAGGCTGTTTCGTAAAATTTGCTAAGAGATCATAAAAACTTTCCGTTAAGGATGCTTTTTCTGATCTTTCATGTTTGGATGGAAATTGATTGTTTCTTGTTTGCGATGAAAAATACGAAGTTTCGTTCTCATATCCTTACTTGAATAGGCTCGGCTCATGCGGTGTAGTTCATTCGATATTTCGGGCTCGTATTGGTATAGGGAATATTGTACAGGAAGATTTTCGCCATGGATTTCGTCGTGACCAATTTTGATCCCAACAAACTACTATTTTATCATATCGTTTACAACCAACTGCTTACTTGTCTACTACTATTTACTGCTTTAATATTAATAGTCTAGCTTAATCTTAATATCTCTAGTCTATTGTGTGCCCACACTCCATGTGACTTCAATCCATAAATACTACAACAAAACCTCTTATTTGAGAGAGAAAATTGCTCTAGGATAATTTGAGCGATATCAAAAGACTTAACTCCACTTAACTTTAACCTAATCTTGACTGCAATTATTCTTGTTATGGGCATTAGGTCAAGGGAACGAGATTACACTCAGGACTTCTTATTGTTTTTAACATCATGCTGATCTTGAGTGGCTGGCTCATCTTTACCTAGTTCTCTGATGTACCTTTTATTATGCACTCGCAAATTAACCCTATGAGCTACTTTTTACTCTCTGAAAAAGAGGTTGAATGTAGTACTTATGGATCAAATCCACAGAGATTCTAAGATCACACAATAGATTTATTGCTTCGAAATAAACCTAGATGAAAGTGTTGATATATGGATAGTGAATTAAAGATTGGTCTAGTTTGTGAAGATAATTAGGAAAGATTAGACTTAGTGGAACTCTCATGTGGACTAGGTAATGCAAACTAATAGAATGTTAAGGGTTTTAGTGAAGCATTGTTTTGAACTCAAACTCTAGGGTTTAGATAATCAACTCTTGTGATTCTTAATGGAGTGTAGAAAGATGGCCACTGCGTGGCATCGATCGACGCTACTTCTAAACATATCTGATTCGTGTGTTTGATATGTTCTCTAATCCTCTAGTTCAACTCTCGTTTGTTACTAGAGTTTTAGACTGTTTAAGATATATTTCAGGGTATAACCAACTATCACTTGCGTTATAACATCCTATAGTCCAAGATTGAAGTGATTAAGTTCAACTTAGCAATAAGATCTACTTAAAAGAACTAAATAGAACAACCCTAACAATTTTGTAAAATGAGCAAGCCATTAAATACCCTAGAAGAACCCTAACAATAGACTACTCAGACATGATTGGTGATAAACATGATGAATAGATGAATAAATTGCATAATAATAATAATAAAATAAGGGAGTTCAACATCTTAGTCTGATAATCAAATAGATCTCTCTCTCCAGGGTAGCCATCAAGGTTGCAAGTATCAAAAGCGTTGCAAAAAAGTGTATCTTGCAAATCAACTAATAAACCTAATAAATAGCATAAAACACAGCCAAAGACTTTTCTTGAAAATAGTGGAACTTCTGGTTAGAATCGTGATTTCTTTAAATCTTAAATAACTTGGTAGAAGTGTTGACCGTCGATCGACACTGAAAGTGAGACGTCGATCGATGATCTTAGCGTTTCTTTGTTCTGACTTTGAATTCTCGGCTGAGCAATCTTTAATGCTCCAGAATGACCTAAAAGCTCCAATTGCTTTAAATGAGTACATGAACCTGTAAAGACTCTATAACAATACAAAATGCATAATAAATACTCTAAAACCATTTACATATTATGGGTAAAATCAGGTAAAAACCATGACATATCAACTCTCCCAAACTTATCATTTGCTTGCCCTCAAGCAAAACATAGAATGAATCAGAGAAAGGTTTGAAAACACAAACCCTTACCAGCTCCTTAGAACAATGTTTCACCTAAGTTTCTGTTGCAACCACATCTAGAATATTTCCATATACTTTGCTTAGCTTCAATCTTCCCTACCACAACCTACCAGAAGTTATTTGACATACCCTCTACTATCCTCATTTAAATACATGATATAAGGCGCATGCTTTATCTTGGAAATATCAATCAAATGACACATGAACTAATACCCAAGCAAGTGTCTTAACCACAAGTAGCTTTTCTAATCATTTTCCTCTCTCTTCTTTCTCCCCTAAATATTTTTATATCTCAAATTCAACGAACAATAATACTGATTCAGTCCATCTTGCCAACTCATTTTCGATTTTTTTTTACAAAGTTGTAGGCGAATAGTGGGGTCGTCGGTAATGTACCTACCCCTCGCTTCCAACAATGTGTGATCATTCCTTCGAATTAGAATAATTGGGGCATCGGTAATCTACCTACTCCTCTCTGTCTCAGGAAATCATCTCAATATTTTTACCTTTAAGATTTGCTAGAGGAATCCGATCCTATGTATACCAAACCCCATAACAAGCAAATATAGTTACTTAGGTTAGAGGTCATCTTTGGTTCCTGTATAAGTTCTTTGCAAGTGTGGGTGTTACAGGATAATCAATCTACTTAGCTTTTCCATTTAACCTTAGAATGGTGCTAGAAAATGATGCAATAAACTGTTCCAAAAAAGGTTATAATCCATAACTAACTTCTAACTTTAACTCAATAATTTTCTTATAATTGTTAGTAAGAAATAAATCATCAAAATAAAATTTGGTGTTAGTAATTACCTCCCCCAGACTTGAATAATATTGTCTCAGTGTGAAATAATCTGAAATTGGTGGGATAAAATAAATAGGAATGTAAATCAGTTAGTTGTTAGGATTTAAGAACTCATAACTTTCTGTCATAGTCTCCATCGATGGTCGACGGACAGCATGAACTCATCAGCAAGTAACCGTAAAACATGTCTAAGACCTCCACATTCTGATCATATCTTTTTGTGTTGGCTCTGTTAGACACTCAAAAAATCATATTAAAGTAGCAAGTAATGATAATAAATGTGAGTTCGAAAAATCAAACAAAATAAACATAATAAAATAAGTTATGCACGAGTCTGAAATAAAGATAAAAGGGAGGAGAGCAAAAAATGTAGGCTACTCCTCGTTCGTGGTATCCATATCCGTCTGGCGTGGTGGTGTTGGAGCTTCTAGAGGCGACCTCGCCCTAGTCCGCGAACGGCTGAAACACTTGCACCGAGGCATAGCCTCCAACCTACCCCATATAGCCTGAAGTGCTCCCACCATGAATTGCAGGAAGTATCTGTGATCTATGGTAGGGATCTCTGGTATGTGCGGGAATGCTGGCGGAGGGGTGGCGGTGCTGCTTCCTGGTCCTCAGCAGGCGTGTGTGCTACTCTGAGTCTTCTTATGTGCCGTATATGGACGGGTGCATTGCGCACGAGGCTCTCGTCTGGTCTAAACTCGAGGTGTGCATGGGTGTCAGCAAAATCTGTCACATCAGGGGTTGGGAGCTCTATCATATGGGGTCCCGCATCATCTAAAAAGGACCATAAGCGTCCATCCTTCAGCCATTATGCCCTTGTCAGGTGAGCCTCATCCAAATACTCAACTCAGACTCCACGGAGGCTCCCTGAAGGCTGATTTCAAGGTGTAGAAAGATGGGTGTCAGGAGGCTCCCTACCGTCTCCTTCTTCCTATCGGATCCCTTGAAGGGTTTCCCTTCCATACACACTAAGTTCTCAACGAAGATGGCTCCCAGGTTTACTAGCTGGTCACTCACGAGTGGTGAAATGACCTCGTCATCGAGCTCAACCAAGCCCCTGACTGACTCGTACAACAGTGTAAGCTCCCAATCCCTCAGCTTGTTGGGCTCCATCTTGCACAACGGGGTGTTGGCAAGGATCTTCATAAAGTAGCATAGGGACGGGTGGTAGACATTTGTTTGTGCGGCTGCGGTGGAGTCGAAATGGCCTGTGGCAATGAGCCCCCACAATGTGGTCAACCCCTGTAAGGAAGGGACGGTGCAGCCGAGGTACTCGGGGTTGTTAAGCCCATAGATGGGGCAGAGTTCAGGGATGGTGATGTTATACCTGATGCCCCTGATCATGAAGGTAAAATAGGCCTCGGTCGTCCTCTTCGCCCTAGAGTATTGATAGATCACCCGTGCTGTGGCCATGAACAGTCGGACTAAGTCGGGATAGAGTGGAAATGGCTTTGTAGCCATTGTCCCCATCCCCAGCTCCCTCATCATATCGCGGATATCAGACCGGAGCTCCAGTGTTGTCATGAAGTCTCTGTCGACGAACCTGGTTGGCTTGATAGAAAAGCCTTGCCAAGTATTACTGGGATACAACCCTGTGGGTGCATCCCCTCGAGGCTACAACTGCCTTGGGGTCAGGCTAATGCTCAAAAGTGTCAATTAATTCCCTCTCCTCCTTTGGCCAAGGTGCACGCATGACCAACGAAAGTCGATTATGTGTGGTAGACGTTTTCTATAGGTAGGAAATCGCCGATATGGATGTCGTCTTTGACTCTTGTTCTAGATAGGTGATTTGCGACTCCGTTTTCGACAACTTTCTTATCCTTGAATTCTATGTCAAATTCCTATAGGAGGAGAATCCATTTAATAAGCCTAGGTTTTGCATCCTTTTTGTTAATTAAGTACTTCAGGTCGGCGTGGTCAGTATGGACGATCACGTTTAAACCGACTAGATAAGCGCAAAATTTTTCAAAGGCGAATACCATAGCTTGTAATTCTTTTTCTGTTGTTACGTAACTGTGTTGTGCATCATCTAGAGTCCTACTAGTGTAGTATATAGTGTGCAGCTTTCTGTCCGAGTACAGCGCCCACAGCAAAATCGCTGGCGTCGCACACAATTTCGAAAGGTAAACTCTAATCTGGTGTTTGCACTATCAGAGCGGATACGAGGGTTGATTTGATTTCTTTGAAAGCTATTAGAAGTTTGGCTGTGAAGTCGGACTTCACTTCTTTTCATAGGAGCGATGTAAGAGGTCTAGCTATCTTGCTAAAATCTTTTATGAATCTTCTATAAAATCCAGCGTGTCTTAAAAAGATTCGAAGGTCCTTCACGTTTGTGAGTTGTGATAAACCTGCCATTACCTCAATTTTGGCTTTGTCCACCTCAATACTGGCTCCTAGATCTTGTGTCCCAAAACGATTCCACTGTTGACCATAAAATGGCACTTTTCCCAGTTTAGGACTAGATTCTTTTCTTTGCATCTTGCCAACACCTTGCACATGTTATCTAAGCATGTTTTGAAATCTGGGCTGTAAACTGAGAAACATTCCATGAAAACTTCCATGAAAATTTCGATCATGTCAGTGAATATAAACATCATCCATCTCTGGAATGTTGCAGTAGTGTTACATAGTCCGAATGGCATTTTACTGTATGCGAATGTAAGATAAGGACAGGTGAAAGTGGTCTTTTCTTGATCGTCGAGATGTATAGGAATCTGGAAAAATCATGAATACCCATCGAAAAAACAATAGTATTAATGGCATGCGAGCCTCAAACATATGACCGATAAAGGGCAGAGGAAAGTGATCCATTTGTGTGGCAGCGTTTAGCTTTCTGTAATCGATACTCATTTTGTGTCCGGTCACATTCCTCATCGGGATCAATTCGTCTTTCTCATTCTTCACCACCGTGATTCCCCCTTTCTTCGGGAAAACATGAATGTTGGGCTCAAAATCGGTTATGACGGAATCAACGTCAGAAGCCTACCGAGAAAATGCACCCTTTCTGAAAGAAATAGATAATGTCTCTGAAAACGGGGAACAGGAAAAATCGAGGACAAATCTTGACTGACAACAAAGAAACGGTATACACAAATGAGCCATCAGGAAGAGTTTGTCCAAAGACCTCGGGTAAACGTATCCCCGAACAACATTACGATGAAACGACTAAAAGACTCGATCATTCAACTCCCCTGACGGTGGAGTTGGACGAGCATGATGTCCAGCTCGTCAAACATGCAAATCAAACCACAAAAACCGACCAACTCGCCTGTTCTGCAAGTTGGACGGCACTGACCGACCAACGCGCCCGTTCGCCGAGTTGGATGGCATGGCACGACCAACTCGCCGCACGGGCGAGTTAGGTGGCACGAGAAATCCGACTCGCTCGTTTGGAAAGTCAAATCAATAAATCCATTTTAACCTCGTCCTCGTTAACTCCCTCTTTCCACACTTGATCGAACTTATCTTTGTTTCGTCTCGATCATGATTGACATTGGAACTTTACCGAAAGACCTCGTTTTCTCGAGAAAGGATCGGGTCGATCGTATGAGACGGAAACGGTTAACCAAACACCTAGAGTCACACACCACATACG